>VMDO01003633.1:0-13672 GCA_007922755.1 Pedetes capensis
GGAGGCAACTCTTCCCCAGTATCTTTTGAGTGCCTTCCAACCTGGGGGCCTCATTTTCCAGCACTGTATCTGACAGTGTTTCTTTGCTATCCATAGGGTTTTCAATGGCTAGTTGTTTCGGGAGTGGCTTGCCAGGTCCTACTCCCTAGTCTGTCTTAGTCTGGAAGCGCAGCTGAAAACCTGTCCACCATGGGTAACCTTGCTCTTGTCCAAGGTTACAGTGGCAGAGCTCTCAGCCTCATCACAACACTCAAGCCCCCACAGTGTGGCAAACTGACAGACATGTGGGGGAAAACAAAACTAGAGGGTTTATTATATACTATATATATAATATAGTATATATGTTATATATTATATATGTGTGTATGTATATTTATGTATGTGTACATATATTTATGTATATATATATTTTCAAACAGTGGAATGAGGAATAGGGCAGAGGTGGTGATAAGTCCAGACCCAGTCTTGGGCCTCACCTGGGAATATTTAATGGACCCAGATGCAGAGGAAATTGAGAGTTACTAAGCTTTTCTTCCAAGAAATTTTTGTTTGTTTGTTTGTTTTGCTTTATTTTGTTTTTATTTTGTTTTTCAGATAGGGTCTCACTTTGTAGTCCAAGCTGCCTTGAATTTACAATAGGCCTGCTTTAGCCTCCCAAGTGTTGGGATTACAGACATGCACCACCATGCCTGGTTAAGAAATTGTTTCCTTTTTGTTGTTGTTTTAGTTTGGTTTGGTTTGGTTTTTTGAGAAGTCTTTCTGTGCAGCCCAGACTGGCCTCAAACTTGTGTCAATTCCTGCCATAGTCTCCCAAGTGCTGGGATTACAGGTGTGTGCCACTACACCTGGCAGCCCCCAGGCTTTTGATCATTTTTAATTCCATTTCCAGGCTTCTAGAGTGTCCTGGAGTCTCCCTGTGGCTCTTGCAGTTTTTGCAGGGCACAGAACGAGAGGCTGAGCCACTGGGGCCTCTTTCACCATTAAACATGGGTCCCCTACATTCTTGTTTTTTGACACAGGGTCTTGTTGTGTATCCCAGTCTGGTCTTTAATTCTTAATCCTCTTGTGTCAGTCTCCTAATAGCTGCAATTACAGGCATATGCCACCATGCCTTGCCCTTACTGCAGTTTTATTTTATTTTATTATTTACTTATTTTGTAGTAAATGGAGTTGAACCCAGGAAGTTGAACCTCACGCATGCTAGTCAAGCACTCTACCACTGAGATGCACTCCTAGCCCCTTCTTTATTTTTTATTTTGAGAAAGGGTCTCAGTAAGTTGCACATGCTGCCTCTTATTTCAAACCTGTGATCCTCTTGCCTCAGCCTCTTGAATACAGGCATGCACCACAGGAACCAACTCCTTACTGCAATTTTCAAGGCACAGTAATATTCCTACTTAGGAAATGGGAAGGAGGCACAGAAAGCTCTGAATTGGATTATATGGTGTATGTCAGCCTATGTCAATAGGAAAGATCTGAAACACATCCATGTTGAAGTACAGAGGAAATGGGGTTCAAGTTCCTGGCCTATCTTCCTCTGCACAATAGAAAAGACAGAGGAGAGAGGCCTTTCCTTGTCCCCTCCATCAAAATCCCCACAGTCACTATGCCACGCAGCAACAAGGAAGGAGGACCCCATTTTTGGCTCTGACACTTGTATTTTGCTTCCAAGAAAGGGTAAAAAAGGCCTCCTTAGAAAGTACCTTCCCTGGGGGGTCTGAGCGCAAGAGGGAGCAGGTTTGAAGTCAATGCTCCCTCCACTCAGGGGCATCCACCAAAGGGCTGCTTGGTTGGCTTAAAACTATTATCAGAATTCCCAAAAGGAATTGCCATGCACCAGCTCTCTTTTACAGAAAATGTTACGGAGGGAAATGAAAGAACATTAGTGTTTCTTACCTTCTCTTCAGTAAGTGGGAGCTCTATTTTCGGTTCAACTGCTACAGCCTTAACAAAAGACATAACAAGATAAGGTGTTACAAAGGCATTGTACCAACTTTCATTCATAACGTATTGATGCTCATGACTAATCAATCATATTCAGGAAGCAAAAACAATTACAAGTAGCTTTGGAATGTCTAAGCAAATGTGAACATGATTTGATTCCGAGCAGAGCTCAGAAATGTCTGATTCATGAATTTATTCATGTAAAAACATATTAGGAGCTTACAAGTATGTCAAGCACTGTGGTGGGTGCTGGAGATTCACAGATGAAAAACAACAGCGGGTCAGTGCCCTCACCAAAGATAGTGGCCCTCAAAAGTTGGTGTTTAGACCCCTCCTACTGGACTGAGGGGTACTTAGGGGTCCTAGTACATCACCTCTAATCCAAAGCAGCTCCTTGAACTTGTACTCCCCATCTTCTGAGGCCGATCAGGATGAATTTGTCCACTAAGGGCTGAGTAGGGGAAGGTCTTCCCACTGCACCTGAGGGAGCTGTGGTCCCCAGAGTGTGTGGCCCCCCTTGGGATCACACCCCTCTATGCTCAAGTTCCAAACCAGTGAAAGAAAACAATTATAGTTGTGGCTCCAGAGGCCCATCTGAAGGATGGATCAATTTCAAATGAGCCAGCTACTCAGAAGAACATACTTTCTCTCTCCACCATTTTCCAGGATTTATTTCAACAACCCCAAAGAGAAGCAAAGCTCTCTTTAAGATGTAAGAATGGGCTACTGCTTTTACAGAACCATAGAAAGTACAGCCGGAGGGGCATCTCTTAGAAAGGAAAAGCCAGACTCCTGTTTTCCCTATGTTCATGACTTCGGGGCATAACTGTCCATGACGAGATTAGCCAGGAGGGATACTAAGCTCTCTTTGGGGGCAACCCCACAGCCCAGGTGAGACTTTACCCTGAACTGAGAGTTAGGGGCTAGACTGAGGGTCTCTCCCTGGCCCATGACAAACTCCTGCAGTACCCTGGGTCTGGATTTTCCCTCCTTTTGGACAGACCCCAACACCCTTCCAGGAAGAGTGGGTCCCTCTGAGAAGCCAGGGAAATGCGAGCAGGGGCTTACCTGCTTCTTCTGGCAGTTCTGCCCCATGGTGGGTAAGCACTTACTGTGCTGAGTTCTTGCCTATTCTCTCCTGCTCTCAGCAGTAGGGTCTCCAATGACTAGAGAAAGGTCAAGTTCAAAAGAGACAGATCAGCTCTCTGCAGGCTTTTATTTTTTTTCCCCCAGCATGACTATGGGGTTGAAAGCAGGGAATATTAGGCACACTCCACCCCTAAACTTGACCCCTGAACCCTCAGCCTTTTGTTTTGTTTTGTTTTTTTAGACAAGGTCTCACTGAGTTGCACAAGCTGCCTCTAGCCTCAAACCTGCGATCCTCTTGCCTCAGCCTCCTGAGTTTCTGGGATTACAGGCGTGTACCATGGCACTTAAGCTTTCCATCTTCTTTTTCTAAACAAACTACACCATGGCAGATGAAGCTAGAGACTCAGATACTGAGGACTAGTGCAGGCCCTCATTTCTAGAAGGATCCATAAACCCAGGTAAAATGTCATGAGGTTTCTGTTGTTGTTATTGTTAAGTGCTGTCAAGTCAGTATCTGACTCATAGCGACTCTACGAACAACAGGTGAAACAATATTGTTACAGCTTCTCTGCTATTCATAGGGTTTTCAATGGCAGATTGTTTTTTGGAAGTGGGTTGCCAGGTCCTTCTCCCAAGCCTACAGCACCTGGTATTCCCAGGTGGTCTCCTGACCCTGCTTAGCTTCCAAGATACGACAGGATCAGATGCCACAGTGCTACAGCTGCAGTTATATAAGGTTTCTAGCTAAATATTATCCTAAAAGAAATTCCCTGGAGTCTTGTATGGGGCTGGAACCTCATCATCAACTACAACTTCCTCTGCTTATGAGCTGAGCTGTGCTTAAGGGAGGAAATCCAGTAGAAATGGAAATAAGCCAAGGCAGCTTCAAAAGCCTCAAATTTCAGAAGTATGACCTTCATCACTGTCTCCTCTTTCCCTCATCTAATTTAAATAGGGTAGGAAGAAACTCAGGGTAAAACTTAATTATTTTTCTAATTGCAAAAACAATGTACAATCCTCATAAATAAGAAAGTCAGAAAATATAGGCAAGTAGTTTAAAAATGAAAATTACATTTACTCCTATAGAAATAAATTCTATTAATATTTTGGTATATATTCTTACTTATATTTTTCTCTAGATAACTTCATATCAATCACAACACAAAAATAGAACCATAATTCCATATTCTTTTTCAATTTACTTCTGTGATGAAAGTCTTTTCATGTACATATGTTGTTGCTGTTGTTAGGTGCCGTCGAGTCTGTATCCGACTCATAGCGACCCTCATAGGGTTTTCAATGGCTGACTGCTTTTTGGGATTGCCTTGGGAGTGGATTGCCAGGTCCTTCTCCCATTTTTGTGGTGCTGGGAATCGAACTCGGGACCTCAGAGACTGCAGCGCAGCGCTCTACCAAGTGAGCTAAATCCCAGCCCCTTTCATGTACATATAGATCTCATCATTTTTCTATTGGCTTTACTGGGTGGTGGTGGTGGTATTGTTAGGTGCTTTACTGGGTGGTGGTGGTGGTATTGTTAGGTGCCAATGAGTCATGTTCAACTCATAGTGACCCTTATAGGGTTTTCAATAGCTGATTGTTTCAGAATCGCCTTGGGAGTGAATTGCCACATCCTTCTCCCATTACTGGGTGTAGACTTTATAATTCACAAAAAAAGTAAATTCATGACTGCCTCTTCACGGGTTAGGGATGTTGCTCAGTGGTAGTATGCTTGCCTAGCACACAGTAGGCCCTGGGTTCAATCACCAGCACTAAATATATAAATAAATGAACCTCCATTCATTTGGCTGTGACACCAAAAGCACAGGTAATAAAAGTGAAAATAAATAAGTGAGAGTACATCAAATTAAAAAGCTTCTGTACAACACAGGAAAAAATCAACAAAATTAAAAGCCAATCTACAGAATGGGAGAAAGTATTTGCAAACTATATATTTGATTAGAGGTGAATATCAAAATATCTCAAGAACCCATACAATTCAATAGCATAATAACAGTAATAATATAGCTTTAAAAATGAGTAAATGCCCTGAGTAGACATTTTCCCAAAGACATGCAAATGGCCAATAGGTAGAAGGAAAGGTGTTCAACATCACTTATCATTATAGACATGCAAATCCAAACCATAATGAGACATTGTGTCACATCTGTTAAGAGGGCTGTTATAAAAAAGATAAGAAAATGACAAAGATACAAATATTGTCAAGGATGTAAAGAAAAGGTTAGCCTTGTATACTGTTGATGAGAATGTAAATCATGGAAAACAACATAGAGGCTCCTCAAAAAAGTAAAAATAGAATTATCATATGACCCAGTAATCCTACTTACAGGCTTATAGCCAAACAAAATGAATCAATATGTTGAAGAGACATCTGCACACCCATGTTCATTGCAGCCCTATTCTCATTACCCAAGACATGGTTGTTGTTGTTGTTAGGTGCCGTCAAGTCAGTATCCGACTCATAGCAACCCTCATAAGGTTTTCAATGGCTGACTGTTTCCGGATTGCCTTGGGAGTGGATTGCCAGGCCCTTCTCCCATTTTTGCGGTGCTGGGAATTGAACTCGGGACCTCAGAGACTGCAGCGCAGTGCTCTACCAACTGAGCTAAATCCCAGCCCCTCCCAAGATATGGACTCAACCTAAATGTTCATCAGTGGGTAAAGAAATGGGTAAAGAAAATGTGGTACACACACACAGAGGAATATTAGCCATAAAAAGAAGGAAATCATACCATTTGCGGCAACATGAACACACATTATGTGAAGTGAAATAACCCTGGCAAAGAAAGACAAACACCACATGATCTCACATATATATATAGAGACTTTTTTCTTTTTCTTTCTTTTTACTATTTATGTGTGTGTGGGGGGGGGGTACTTGGGAGTTGAACCCAGATCTTCACACATATTTTGCAAGTGCTCTACCACTGGGCTGCACTACCAGCCCATTTTTTACTTTTTATTTTTAGTCAGGGTCTCATTAAGTTACACAGGCTGCCTCTGCCCTCAAACTTGAGATCCTCCTGCCTCTGCCTCATGAGTTGGTAGGAGGAGTTGGTGGGTGTGTGCCACCACATCTGGCATGTTGTTGTTGTTGTTAGGTGCTGTCGAATCGGTGTCCGACTCATAGCCACCCTCATAGGGTTTTCAATGGCTGACCGTTTCGGGATTGCCTTGGGAGTGGATTGCCAGGCCCTTCTCCCATTCTTGCGGTGCTGGGAATTGAACTCAGGACCTCAGAGACTGCAGCGCAGCGCTCAACCAACTGAGCTAAATCCCAGCCCTTTCATCTGGCATATTTAGACTTAAAAAAAAAATAGTTCAACTTATAGAAAGAATGAGTAGAACGATGCTTGTCAGGGGCTGAATGATGGGAGACATAAGAAGATGGTCAAAGTTCAGTTATAAGATGAACAAGTTCTGGGGATCTAATGTACAGCATGATGACTAACAATACTGTATTGTATTTTGGATTCACTAATACTGTAGAAATAAGTGTTCTCACCACCCAAAAAACAGACTATATGAGGTGATGGATGTGTTAGCTTGACTGTGGTAATCATTTCACAATCTATATGTATATAAAATTATTAGGTTCTACACCTTAAATGTGTAAATGTTTATTTGTCAAGTATTCATCAGTAAAGCTGGAGAGTAGGGTGGGGAGGATCCCTATTCAAAAAGTGTCAGATGCCCTACATCAAAATTTGCAGTAACTTTTTAAAATCTCTAACCAATCCCGAACAGCTCTCAGATGTTATGTGGTTTGCCTAACAATTAGCATGCTGCAGCAAATGCAAGAGCCCTTTTCATTTAAGTCCCTCTCTACTCTGAGAGAAAGCTTAGAGGCACCAAGGCTTTTAAATTTTGGCATAATGCTGGGCAGCTGGCCACTAAATCACAAAGGCTCAGGCTTTGGTGAATTCTGCTGGAGAATGGCTCAAAGGCTCAAACAAAGTTGGTGGGTTTTTGTTGTTATTTGTTTATATCAATAAAATTTGATTTAAAGTTCATACTTAATCTTTTCATGCCAAGAGTTCCTGTAAGAGAGGAGACACAGAATTTGGCATTCTATATTCCTTAGGCCTGTAGCCATAGCACCGTGGCGTCTGATCCCATCAGATCTCGGAAGCTAAGCAGGGTCGGGCCTGGTTAATACTGAATGGGAGACCGCCTGGGAACACCAGATACTGTAGGCTCCTGGGAGAAAGTCCCTGCAACCCACTCCCAAAAATCAATCTGCCATTGAAAACCCTGTGAGTAGCAGAGAAGCACTGATAATAGTGTTTCGCCTATTGTGTGAAGGGTTGCTATGAGTCGGACACCAACTCAACTATACCTAACAACAACAACATAGTCCTCAGAGCACTTACAAATATCAGTCACTGCCTAATATTTACTTGTTTATCGACCCGTCGCATTGGCATATAGGACTGAGGGTACGGGGACTTTGAGTCTATAGGAAGTATTCAGCACATAGTATATGTTGAATGCAGACTTGAGGTTAAGTGCTGGTGCTGAGGCCAAACTGCTTGGTTTGAAGCCCTACTAGGCACTTAATAGCTTTGAACCTGGGAAAGCTTAACATATTTGAACCTCAGTTTCCTCCACTATAAAAACAATGAAATAATAGAGCCACACAGGATCAGGGCGTATTTGTATGCAAACACTTAGAAATAAATGCTTGGTACCTCCTATGTACTCAGTGTATATTGTTGTTGTTGTTAGGTGCTGTCGAGTTGTGTGCGACTCATAGTGACCCTCATAGGATTTTCAATGGCAGATTGTTTCAGGATTGCTTTGGGAGTGGGTTGCCACATCCTTCTCCCATTTTTGCGGTGCTGGGAATCAAACTCAGGACCTCAGAGACTGCAGAGCAGTGCTCTACCAACTGAGCTAAATCCCAGCCCCCAGTGTATATTAGCTAATGATTATTGTTGGCTGATTAGCAATTTTGCTAAAATTCGAAACAGCTGTGAAAGAAAGCAAATGGGGTTTACTGAGAGCCATACAAGGCTTCTGATTGGAGGCACAGCCTACTCAGATGTGTTTCAAGCAGTGGCTCCCTGGGGAGAACACAAGACAAATTGTTGGGACAAAGAAAGACAATGTCAGAGCTTTCGTTATGAGTTTTTAAATCTTACCCTATAGGGGCTGGGGATGTAGCTCAGTGGTAGAGCATTGTATAGCATGCATTGAGGCCCTGCATTTGATTCCCAGCACTGCCAAATAAATAAATCTCACCCTATAACTTTTTAGGCTATTCTTTATAATGTATATATTATGTTAAATACTAAATGTATAGAATTTTCAAAAATAGAAATATAGCTCACATCCCAAAGATTCACCCTTTAAAGTATGTACTTCAGTGATTTTAGTATAACCACAAGGGGAACAACCATCACCAGTAAGTAATTCTAGGAAATATTCATCAACCCTTGAAGAAGCCCATACCCACTAGCAGCCATTCCCTGATCGATCCTTCCCCAGCCCTTGACAACCACTAATCAGGGAGTGTTTCCTCTGTTGTACATAGGGCTGCTATGAGTCAGACGCGACTCAACCTCACCTAACAGCAGCAATGACAATCTATTCTCTGTGTTTGTAGATTTGCTTGTTCTAGACATCTGACCTAAGTGGAATCATAAATGTATATAATCTCAAAACAACTGAAATACATCAACTGGGGAATGTGTCTGCAAAAATATTTTACTGATCGAGTACAAGACTAAAAAAGTTTAGAAAGCCTAGCTTTCGGAAGGGCATCTCCACCAACCTCCTCCACAGAGGCCCTGGACCAGGGCCTCCAGACACTGGCAGGCTGTGCCAATGAAATTCCCATAGCTGGCCCAGTCCAAAGCAGAATGTGATCTAAATACACAATACATGCTTTGTCATTTATGGTTTAACTTTGTTTTTATAAACAGACGTTCCTCAAATACAAAATACACTATTCAACTGTATGATAATCACATAATGAAATTTCATTATACTGTATCCTAATTAAATGGCAACAACAAAAAGGAAGATGTTCTAATTATGCTAGTTGGCCTTACAGATTCAATAGGCTCCACACACTTTTGCCTTCCTTTCTGCCACACAGATCGCTTCCTGAGGTCAGTTCAAATGCTGTACTGGATCCTGAGGAATCTTACAGAGAATGAATGCTACTCTTTCCCACTGGTATTGTCCTAAAAGCCCTATGAGTCTGTAGGGTGATGGAAAAGATGACACTATGGCCCTCTTTTTTCTTCCTCTGCTCACTACCTGTTGTTACCCAGGATACAGAGCGGGGGAAGGGAAGGAACTCAGGCCTCCCAGGCATTCTGTGGGAGGGTCGCCCACAGCAAAGTTGCTTTTTGCCAGGAGACTGCTTGGTCTAGAGATGATATAAAAATGGGGGATAGGAATCCATTGGCTCACCACACAGAGGGTATGCATTTTGTAATTCCATTGTGTGTGCACACCCCACTTCCTGCTGGGAGCAAGTATTCTCTGTCACTGGGATTAACCTGGGCACCAATGGATCCTCTGGGACTCTCACAAGTCTCTCTAGAACCCTTCTCCCCCTCCTTCCCTCAGGATCTAAAGCATCTGTATAAACCAAGTGTTACTCTTCCCAAATTTTCTGGCACAGGCATAGTTTCAAAGCAGGTACTTCATTTCTTGGATCATCTACCTGAATTTAAGGATCTTTGTATCTTAGTATTTTGGAAACAGAAATTTACAATTCTTTCTTGTTTTGCTAAAGGCTGGATTGCTTATTCCTAGAGGTACCAACCATTCAGAGCCCTGCTCCACCCCCCACACCCCATCCCCACCCCACCCCCACTCCACCCCCCCATAGAAAGCAACTCACCAGGAGGTAATTACAAACAGCATATATTATATGGCATGCTTACCATCTGTCAGGCATGCTACTGATAACAAAGGCATTCGTTCATAGGAGCCCCTCATAAGTACTATCATCCTCATTTTACAGATGGGAAAAGTGAGGCTCAAAGAGGTCAAGTAACTTCCTCCCACAGTTAGACAGATGGGAAGTACCACTTCAATGTTGAGATTTGAAATCAGACTGGCTCCAGCTCCCATTTCTTTTCTTTTCTTTTTTTTTTTTTTTTTGTGGTACTGGGAGTTGAACCCAGGGCCTTGTACTTACATGCTTTGCAAGTGCTGGACCACTGAGCTGTACCCCCAGTCCATTTTTTCAGTTTTTCAGACAGGGTCTCACTAAGTTACACAGACTGCCTCTGGCCTCAAGCTTGCAATCCACCTGCCTCTGCCTCCTGAGCCACTGGGATTACAAGTGTGCACCACCATGCCCGGCTGGCTCCTATATTCTTAACCACTGTACTACACTGTCCCTCAGTAGCATAGCATTGATTCAGACTAATAGAGAAGAGCAAGCCAGGCATGTTGGTGCACACCCATAATCTCAGCATTTAGGAGGTTGAGGCAGGAGGATCGGTAGTTCCAGGCTAGCCTGGCTACAGAGCAAGATCCTGCCCCTCCCCCTAAAAGACTCCCACAAACCTAAGAAATTAGCCCAGTCACTAATAAATAAATAAAAAGACTTAACTATAATGAGCTTGGGTCCATTTCAAACTACTACGTAACCCTGGGAAAGTATTTGTCCTTCACTGGACCTCATTAGTGAAATACATGGGTTTAAATGCCAGAATCTACCCTTTCAGATCCTGAGACCTGAGTATCTCTTTATGTATGTTATTTTACATAGGACAGGAAGCTACCTAATGCAAAAGACAGGACATAAGGTCACTCTGGTTTGGTAACCCAAGCACCAGATACCAGCCCACTTGCCTCAAAATCACTTGCGTCACTTCTGCTGGCTCTTCACTTGGGTTCCCTCTCATGTTTTCAAAACGACAACATATGTTGTCCTTGCAGCTTGACTGGATTCTTGGCCTAAGCACATGGGGGTGGTGTTGGGCTCTTTCCTTTCTCAGAAACAACGCTTTGGGTAACAGTTCTTTAGCTGGTTAGTTGGAGTCCTGAGAACAGAAAAAGACAAAAGATGCATTTGTCATAAAAGCTAGAGTCACTGAAGGACTGGGAAGGGTAGAGCCTGCGTGGTGTGCTGTGGAAAGAAAAGGGCACAGGCTATAGATGTCACTGTGGGCTTTGTAGGCAGAGGCTGGGGCACTTGGATGCCCTTGACATTCAGACAGTACTTGACGATTATGAAGTTCTTTGTCCCACTGGAACCTCACAGAAACCTTGGGGAGAAGGGGAGGCATGGTGACAATGATGACAAAGATAATGATGATGAAGATAGGGCTGACAGGTGCCAGGCACTGCACTAAGGACCTCATATGAACTGATTCCTATAAGCTGCCCAACACCATGGTAAAGTAGAAATCACTTTATAAACAGGGACACTGAGTTCATTTCATGTATTCATAGAAGCCAGCAGGATAAGAGTGGGTTCTGAACTCAGTCTCTTCAGCCCTGCAGCTTTAACTCTCTATTTTAGAGACAGTAGCAGATGCTTGGAGCTAGAAGTAGCTCAGAGTTAATAAAACCAACTCAGGTGTTACTGTTTTTGTTTGTTGTGTTTTGCAGTACTGGGAGGTGGAACCCAGGGCCTCACGTGCCTTGGATGCCCCCAAGGCATGCTTTTCAGGCACCTCCAGTTTTACTTTTTATTTTGAGTCAGAGTCTCACTAAATTACACAGGCTGCACCTGGCCTCAACTCACAATCCTGCTTCCATCTACCAAGTCTCTGGGATTAGAGGTGTGAACTATGTACCCAGCATCCAACTCAGGTTTTAAAATTGAAGGAAATGTCTAGGCCAGGCACGGTGGCTCACACCTATAATCCCAGGGACTCAGAAGCCAGAGGCAGGAGGATCGCAGGTTCAAGGGTAGAGGCAGCCTGTGTAATTTAGTAAGATCTTGTCTCAAGATAAAAAATAAAATAAAAAAGGGCTGGGTGTGCAGCCCAGTGGTAGAGTACTTACAAAGTATGTGTGAAGCTGTGGGTTCAAACCCCAAGTACTGCAAAAAGAAAGAAAGAAGAGAAAAGATAGGAAAGGAAAGGAAAGTCCACATCCAAGTTGATGAACAAAACTGAAAAGGCAAAGTTTTGGTTGGTACCAGACAGAGCTGGGCTGTACCTGGCAAGGCAAAAGTTCTTGTGACTATCCCAGACTACCTCCTTCCTTTTTGCTCCCTTTCCTAAAATCTCCTGGTCTTTCCCTCTCCTTTATTATGCACAATCCTGAGAGTAACTCACCACCATTTTCACCAACCATACCACCTTCTTCCCTGCTCTTCTTAAATCCTGTCCTCCTGGATCTTATAGACTGCAGGAGAGAAATACAAAGTAAGAAGTCACATGAATTACAGTGGCAAACTATGAGTTGTAGCCATCATGAAAGAGAAAAGTAGGGAGCCACAAAATCCAATCCTGGAAGGCTTTCTAGAGAAAGTTGACTTTGAAACTGGGACAGAGTTCTGGGTTAGAATTTTCTTTGGATTCCCCCCAGGCAGGGACCAAGTGAGCCTTAATAAAAGAGGACGACAAGGAAAAGACAGAAGAGGTGAAAAACATGTCCTGATACTTACTCATCTACCCTGTCTAGATTCCAAACTTAACTGACAATGGGCTGGTGTGGCCTGTCCTCTAGAGCATCAGTTCCCATAGTGTGATCCCTATACCAGTAGCAACAGCAGCAGCAGCTGGGAACTCCTTAGAAATGAACATTCATCAGCTGCACCCCTATACAACTGAAAATTCTGGGAACAGAACTAACAATGTGTGATTTAGCAAGCCCTCCTTGCAATTCTGCAACAAAGTTTGAAACCACATTCTAGATGCCTGTTGTTGTTGTTAAGTGCCGTCGAGTCATGTCCAACTCATAGCAACCCTCATAGTATATGCAATGGCAGACTGTTTCAGGATTGCCTTGGGAGTGGGTTGCCACATCCTTCTCCCATTTTTGCTGTGCTGGGAATCGAACTCGGGACCTCAGAGTCTGCAGATCGGTGCTCTACCAACTCAGCTAAATCCCAGCCTAGATGCCTATAGTCGAGTGGATTCACTTATTAAAAGTGTCATAGAAGCTGGGCAGGGTGGTGCACACCTATAATACCATCAATTTGGCAGGCTGAGGAAGGATTATAAATTTGAGGCCAGAAGCAGCCTGTGCAATTTAGCAAGATCCTACCTCAGAATAAAAATATTATAAAGGGGTTGGAGGTGCGGCTCAATGGTAGAGGACTTGCCTAGCATGTATGAGGCCCTGGGTTCAACCTTGCCAGTATATATATATAAAAAAATCTAGTTCTCTCTCTCTCTTTCTCTCTGTCTGTCTGTCATTACATGGAAGGAGAATTTGAAAATGAGACTCTGAGAAAAGAGGGGTCTGTAGTTATACAGAGAAATAGGATAAGTTGTTTGATGGAGTGGAGGATGGGTATAAAAATCAAGGATTTTAGCAATTCAGACATTAGTTGCCCAGAAGATAAGCCTCCAAGAGGCAAAAGCATGATTTGAGAACTGGGAAAAACCTAGCACATCATATCCCACTCCCACCCTCACTGTCTTAGTCCCTTTAAGATGCTATAACAAATGACCATCGACAGGATAACTTATAA
>VMDO01003633.1:13772-39529 GCA_007922755.1 Pedetes capensis
AAAAAAAAAAAAAAAAAAAAAAAAAAAAAAAAAAAAAAAAAAAAAAAAAAAAAAAAAAAAAAAAAAAAAAAAAAAAAAAAAAAAAAAAAAAAAAAAAAAAAAAAAAAAGAAATGTACTGTTTAAAGTTCTGGAGGCTGGAGGTCTAAGATCAAGCCACCACCACCCTTAGTGGCTGGGAAATGCCCATTTCTCATTGAAAGTGCCTTCTTGCTATGTTCTTATATAGTAGAAGGGGCAAACAAGATCTGGGTCTTTTTTATAAGGATACTAATTCCCATTCATGAGGGCTGACTCTCATAATCTAATCACCTCTACAAGGCCCCAAATCTAATAAATCACACTGGGGATTAGGTTCCTATGTATGAATTTTGGGGAAGGGACACAAACATTTGGACCATAGCACCCTCTCAATACAGGATCTGGATAGGGGTTATGTCCCTCTTCCAAGCAACCTTTTTCATCAATGGCTGCTTAAACCTGAGATAAAATCTGCCTCCCTCTGCCTTCCCTCTCTTAGCCTTAGTTCTCTGGATTCTTGTGAAGTCCTGTCCTTCCTCGAAACTGCAAAGGATGATAATCATGCTTATCAGTGATTCTTAGTGAATACACAATCACCAGTCAACCAAAGTATAAGAGAAGACTCTGGACTTTTACTAAAGCAAGAACAAAAGTGATACAAACTTCAGGTGCACATGTCCTTCAGCTGGGTTAGCTAATAGGAGGTTAGCTCTGTAGGTTGGTCCACACTCTGGGGAGTGTTAAATCATAAGGACAAGATTTGTAACTCTGACTCCAGCCTCCAATGTTCACTAGGTCACTGACATCTTTCCCATGTAGTTTGTCTTTTATGTTCTGCATTCATGACTTGGCTGGTTAAGAAGAAATTTGGGGACCACATCCTTAAGTTATCATTTCTTTTCATGTCGTTGTTGTTACGTACTGTGGAATCTGATTCATAGTGACCCTATGTACAACAGAACAAAACACTCCCCAATTCTGTGCTGGCACATGATCATTTTTATTTTTAAGCCCAATGTTGTAGACACTGTGTCAACCTATCTAGTTGAGGAAGGGTCTTCCTTTTTCCGTTGACCTGTCTCTCTCCCAAATATAATGTTGTTCTTCAGGGATTTTGTCCCTGCTGACTACATGTCCAAAATACGTAAGATGCAGTCTAACCATCCTTGTTTCCAAGGAGCATTCCGGTTGTACTTCTAGGACAGATCTGTTGGTATATTCAATATGCGTCTCCAGCACCATAATTCAAAAGCATCAATTCTTCTCCTGTCTCCCTTATTCAATGACCAGCTTTCACAACCATATGATGCGACTGAAAATACCATGGCATGAGTCAGGTGCACCATCTTCAATGTGACATTTTCACTTTTCAACACTTTACAGAGGTCTTTTGCAACAGCTTCTCCCAATGCAATGTGTCTTGATTTCTTTTCTGCTGCTTCCATGGGTGTTAATTGTAGAACCAATTAAAGTAAAATCTTGAACCTCAATATTTTCTCCATTTATCATGAAGTTGTTTATTGACCCAATTGTAAGGATTTTTGTTTTGTTGATGTTGGGGTGCAATCCATACTGAAGGCCGAGTTCTTTGTTCTTCTTCAGTAAATGGTTCAAATCCTTTTCACTTTCAGCAAGCAAACATGTGTCATCTGCATAACTCAAGTTGTTAATGGGTCTTCCTCCAATCATGATGCTGCGTTCTTCTACAAAAAGTCAAGCTTCTTGGATTATTTTTTCAGCTTGGAGATTGAAGAGGTATGGTGATAGGCTATAGCCCTGATGCATATCTTTCTTGACTGTAAACAAGGCAGTGTTTCCTTGTTTTGTTTGAATGACTCCCTTCTGGTATATGCACAGATTCCTCATAAGTACAATTAAGTGCTCTGCTACTCCCATTCTTTGCAGTGTTATCCATAATTTGTTATGATCCACACAGTCAAATGCCTTGGCATAGTCAATAAAATGTAGACATCTTTCTGGTATTTTCCGCTTTCAGCTAATATGTATCTGACATCAGCAGTGATGTCTCAGGTTCCTGGCCCTCTTCTGAATCTAGCTTGAAGCATAGAAAATCATACCTCAACATAATAAAAGGCTATATACAACAAACCAATAGCCAATATCATTCTGAATTGGAAAAACTGAAAGTATTTTTCTTAATCAGGAACAAGTCAAGGATATACGCTCTTGTTGATCTTATTCAATATAGTACATGAAAAAATTTTATCACTTTTATTTCTTTCATAAAAGGGATATGAATAGGAAAAGAAGTCAAATAATTCCTATTTGTAGGCAATATGACTCTACTTAGAAAACCATAAGGATTCTGCCAAAAGACTTTTAAACCTGATAAATGAATTCAGCAAAGTAGCAGGATACGAAATCAATATACACTTTTTAATACCCAAAAAATGAACCTGGTGAGAAAGAAACTAGGGAAACAATCCCATTATCAATCTTTACCCACTATTCATCTGACAGGAAATTAATAACCAGAATATTTAAAAGACTCAAAAATTAAATACCAAAACAAATAATCCAGGTTTACAAGGAGCTATCCAATCAATAAATGGGCAAATGAACTGAACAGTTTTCAAAAGAAGAAATACAAATAGCCAATAAACACATGAAAAAAATGCCAACATCCTTAGCCATCAGGGAAATGCAAATCAAAACTACACTGAGCTGAGCACAATGGGTCACACCTGTAATCCCAGTAACTTGGGAAGTGGAGACAAGAGGCTCCCGAGTTCAAGGTCAGATGCAGCCTGTGTAACTTAGACCCTGACTCAAAATAAAAAGTGGACTCGGGCATGCAGCCCAGTGGTAGAGCACTTGCAGAGTATGTGCAAGGCCCTGGATTTAACCCCCAAGTACTGAAGGAAAAGAAAAAAAAAAAAAAAGCTTACATTGAGACTCCCTCCAATCAGAATGGCTATCCTCAGGAAAACAAACAATAAATGTTGGCAAGGATGTTGGGGGAAAAGAACTTTATGCACTGATGGTATAAATGTAAATTAGTGCAACTACTATGGAAATCAGTATGGAAGTTACTGAAAAAACTAAGTCTAGAACTACCATATGATCCAGCTATACCACTCCTTTGTCACACCTGAAAGAATCAAAGCCTACAATAGAGATACCTGCATACTCATGTTCATTTCAGAGTTAGCCACAATAGCCAAGTTATGGAATCAGTCTAGGTGCCCATCAACAGATGAATGGATAAAGAAAACATGACATATATGCACAAAGGAGTATTATTCAGCTACAAAGAAAAATGAAATCATGCCATTTTCAGGAAAATGGATGGAACTGGAGATCATTGTGTTATGTGAAATAAGTCAAACTCAGACAAATATTATAAACTGGGCGTGGTGCCACATGCTTGTAATCCCAGTACTCAGGAGGCAGAGGCAGGAGGATCACCACAAATTGGAGGTCAGTGCGATCAACATAACGAGTTCCAGGCCAGCTAGGGTTACATAGTGAGACCACGTCTCAAACAAACAAACAAAAGGACAAATATTGCATGTTTTCTCTCATATGTGGAATCAAGGTGGGGAAAGGCATGAGAGTAGGAGGAGGCCTATTAAGGAAGAGGAAGGGAATCAGGGAGAGGGAGAATAAAAGAGAGTAATGTATGGTGATTATGATCAAAGTACACTAGATGCATTTATGAAAATGTCGTGATGAAATCCATTATTTTAAACAGTTAAAATACGCTAACAAAAATATTTTTAAAATCCTTCAAATTTATACTTGGGTGTTGTCCCAACATTTACTCAAGGATGAGGGCAGAGAGATGATTAGCCCACATCAGAGAGAGTCTGGCTGAAGTCCAGGAAGCCATCCAGGCAGAGCTCTGCCTCTCAGCCTGGATGTCCCACTACCAAGCAGTGCCCCCAAGGCTGTGAAGCCTCTCAGGGCTCTTAAGGGATGATAGGTACAACATCAACCAAAGCAAAACCTCAAAAGAACTTACTGTGAAATAGGGCTCTGATGCTTCTCGCATAAAGATGGTCTTTGGAGAGTCACAATAAAAGCTCCCTCCTCCAACACTGCAATCACAGCTTTTCTATACTCTTGATGATGCCAGACAAAAATATGACTCCATGTTCTCAAACTGGCTTCTTGCCAAACACCATACAGAGCCATACAGAGTGCTCATCTGCCCACCACCTCAAACCACTGAAGCCAAATTTCTGTTTCATTTTTACACAAAAAGAAAAGAAAAAGAAAAAGAAAGAAAGAAAAAAAAACACACAAAAAAAACCCCACAACAGCCCATTGAATTCAAGCCTCTTCACAGAGGAAGCAAAAGACTTCCTAATCTCAAGCAAAAAATGCTAGCTATGTGCTCCCACAGGGTTCCAGCCCTGGAGGCTGAGGGAACCAGGGCTGTCACACTAACTTTCCATTTGATCTACAATTCAATTCTCTTTTGTGCACAACCCCAGACACTGTCCAACAGTTCACATCCAAGCTTCTGTCCCAAGGCGGCCCAACCTTGCCCTCACCCCCAAGCATTCCCTGACCTTACCAGCCAACTCAGAAATGGAGACAGACTAGAATCTAGGCCAGAGACAAGTCACAGTTCCAGGTCTCCTTGACAGGCCAGATTTGACTCACTAAGCCCTGTCTTCTATGTACCAGGCCCTGGAGGAAAAGGGTATGGTGAGTAGGGGCTGGGCAGAGGAGACCAGTGAAGCCTTCAAAAGGCTTCATAGAGCCAGGTGTGGTGACACATGCCTGTAGCCCTAGCACTCAGGAGGCTGAGGCAAGAGGATCTTGAGGTTAAGGTCAGCCCGGGCTTTAGATGTCAGAGAAAGTGGCAGGGTGGCTCCAAGAAAATGGATCTGGCCTGGGATGTTGGCTAATTTGTCAGTTCCCTGGGAACTGTTGTTCTTGTTTTCTCTGACCTCTCTGCCTTAATCCCACCACCAGATTTATTTTTATGCCCAACTCTGTCCCTTATCTCTCCATAGTTCACTATAAAACAAATTCATTTTTTATCAGCCCTGGGATACATGATTTATTTTATTTTATTTTATTGTGTAGTACTGGGGGGGCTGAACCCAGGGCTTCATGCATACTTTGCAAACACTTTACCAATGAACTGCACCTCCAGCCACTTTTTTGTGTTATATTTTGAGAAAAGGTCTAAGTTACACAGGCTCTGGCCTCAAACTTGCAATCCTCCTGCCTCCACCTCCTGAGTTGCTGGGATTACAGGTGTGTACCACCATTCCTGGCCACTATATAACATTTTATGTAGGCTTAAGAAGGATGAGCTGGGCGTGATGGCATACACCTGTAATCCCAGTGACTTGGGAGGCAAAGGCAGGTGAGTTCAAGGCTAGCGGAAGCCTGAAAAATTTAGCGAAATTCTGTCTCAAAACAGAAAATAAAAAAGGGCACATGCCTGTGATCCCAGCACTCAAGAGGCTGAGACAGGAGGATGGATACAAGTTCAGGGCCAGCCTACATAAGTGACAAACCGGCCTGGGCTACACAGCAAGATCCTGTCTCTAAAGAAATTAATTAATTAAATTAAATTAAAATTAAAAGATTAAAAAGAGTCTAATGTGAAGCCAAGTGGTACAGCACTTGCCTAGCACGCTCAAGAACTGGGTTCAACCCTTCTAGTGCTGCAAAAAAAAAAAGAAAAAAAAAAAGAAAAAAGAAAAAGAAAAGAGGAAAAGAAAAGAAAAAAGAAAAATAGCATAAATCATAGTAGTTATATGTGATACTGTTATGCTGAAAAATCTTAATGATAAAACTTATTGTTAAACCATAAACGGGCAATGTGTAGAGTAAATCCCATTTTTATTAGCACCACTGACAACAAAAAATTTCACCCTATGAAATGACTGCTTTTGTAGATGAAGTGGAGAAAGTTGGAAAGGGGTAGTGTAAATCCTGCTCCTGGGCTAGGAGTACAGCTCAGTGGTAAAGTGTCTGCTTAACATTTGTGAGGCCCTGGGTTCAGTCCTCAGCACTACAGAGTAATGAAAACAACTGTTTCTGCTTCTCCCTGCATATAACCTGAAACAGTTGTCTTCTGCTCCTTCATGGTGACAGGAACTTTTCAGGCCCTGGCACAGATGTCCGTGGAGGAGGAGCCGGGAAGATTGCTTGGATGAAGAGCTGGGAAAGCAGGGGTCTCGCCTGGCCTCAGGTGCTCACTTACCAACCCCTGGGGCTGGTAGACAACACCCCTGTGATATGTCTTCTCCTATTATTGCTGGTTCCTTACAAATCAAAGGCCAGTTTCTAAAATCCTGCCCAAGGAGGGGTTCGGGGCTAACAGGAGGGGTTTGCTGAGGGTGCCCAGGACTTTCTGGAGCTCTGTCTCTCCCCTCTCATTGAACTCATTGGGAATGACTTAGACTAGGGTGGCTCTGACCCAGGACACATTCCAAGACAGAGCAATGGGTGACCTCAGAGAGAACATGAGCAAAACTCATCAGACATCTGAGGAAGAAAACTATCTGAAAACAATGTCAACAAAGTGGGCAACATGTGCCATCTGAAGCAGAAATAGTGGAATAGGCAGACCTAGAACGTAAAATAGGGATCTTAGATATACTTAGCGAAACAAGGAAGAAAATAAGTAGATAAAATAAGATGGAAAATCATAAAGAAAACTAGAAATATTACATATGAAACATTATTGGTAGTTGAAAAAAGATAATAGAAACTTAGGCAAAAGGTTTTTTTTAGATAAAACACAAAAACCACAAGCCATAAATGAAAAAAATAATGTTAGAATTTATCAAAATTAAAAACTTTCATTCTATGAAATTCACTATTTAGGAAATAGAAGAACACAGACATAATATATGGATTCATGTCTATTCCAGTCTATACAGTGAAGAATGAACTGTTGCCAGATGTAGTGGCATACTCCTATAATCCAAGTGACTCTGGAGGCAGTGGCAGGAGGATCACAAGTTTGAAGCTAGAGGCAGTCTGCCTAACTTAGTGGGCCCCTGACTCAAAAAAATTAAAAATGGGCTGAGAGTGCAGCCCAGTGGTAGAGCACATACAAAGTATGAGACATTGGGTTCAATCCCCAAGTACCACAAAAACAAAACAAAACAAAACAAAACAAAACACCTGTTGAATTAGAAGCTCAGATTGAGGACGTCTCCCAGTA
This sequence comes from Pedetes capensis, assembly GCA_007922755.1. NCBI lineage: Eukaryota > Metazoa > Chordata > Mammalia > Rodentia > Pedetidae > Pedetes > Pedetes capensis. The sequence continues at coordinate 20,954 of VMDO01003633.1, forward strand.
AGCAACAAAGAATGAAAAAGATATTTTTTTCAACAATACAGTGGACAGAAGTAGAAGAGCCCTCATATGGATGATAGGAGTGCCAGAAAGACAGAAATTAAAATAGAGACTGAAAATATTTGAATAAAAAAGACATTCTTCTTATATTTAGTAAAAAGCAAGGGCTTCAGATTAAAAAGAAATAGAACATTAGTAAAAGATAAAGGGAAAATCCATTCTATATTATAGAGTATCATAGACAAAACAAAAAGAAAATTCCAAATGCTTCTAGACAGACAAAGCCACAGTAGTGTCAATAGCACCTGTGATTTTTCTCCAGTAGAAACCAAAGATATTTTCATTGCTATGTTGCAAATGTCTTGAAATACTGGTTCACTGGGACTTCAAAATTATGATTGTTATTAGATTCTGCTGGGACCTTGTTATATAATGCATTAATAAATAAGCATATATATTAATTACTATGTCACTACTTTCTTAGTAAGTATATTTCAATGCCATTGGTTTCCTTTGCAATTCCATGTATTTTATGCTCTTAAAATCATTATTCTGGGAAAAGATCCATAGGTTTCATGTGATTGTCAAAGGAAAATATGGTACACACATACAAAGGACACACACACACACACAGGCTGAGTTCCTGATCTAAGGATGTAGGCATGGTGAGGAACTGTCTTCACCTTGTTCCTGTTTATCATATTGTAGTTTAGATATTTATATGCCTTTCTCTGCTTGTTCCCTAGGAGTTCCTAAAGGGCAGCAAAGATATCATAGTTCTTTTGGTCCTCATCACCTAGAACAGGGCTTGGGACCTATCATTAATAGATCTACTGTGTATAAAGATTGAGTCCCATTGGATGAAGCAAAAGAATGCGAGATTCAAAAGAAAGCAACAGTTCATTCACATGCTTACTTGCACATTCACTCATTTGTTCAGAGAACTGCCCAAGGACTGCTTAATGCCAGCCACAGTAGTAGGCTATGGGAACAATAGGAAGAATGAGACCCAAGTTTTTAATCCTGTGGAATACCTTTTCCTGGTAATGGGAAAAAGGCAAAACAAACTTTCCAAACAAAGAAATGAGGTGAGGTCACTTGTTCTGGAGAGGCAGAGAGTCATGGGGAAAATCTAATTCTTAAATCTGTATCCACAGACTCTTTCTATACCAAATGCTGCTAGGAGAAAGTAACCATAAAATGTAGGAAAAGATGCAGGGGGAAAGTCTCTGGGGATCTCTCAAGGAGAGTTTACCTGTTGGGTGGTTGCCAGTCCAGCCTAGTAAACCTTGCCCCAAGTGTTTCAGGGGCTGGCCCATGCATAGTCACAAGGTAGATGTCCACCCTCTCTGGAAGTTCTGGCTATGCTTCAAGAAGTCTGTGATGCCATCAATTAGTCAGAATGTACAAGGTTGCTTAGATACCTTTGGTCTCCCTTTTCTTCCAAGAGATCAGAGCTAGGAGAGAAGCAGGCTAGGTAACCCTGTTAAACCTGCTAAATGTGCTTTGTCACAGACGAGGTCATGGGAGGGCTTGGTGGTACAGCAACCTGTAATCATCCAGGCTGGAGGGAGCAGACCCACGCAGAAAAAAGACTGGAAGCTGGGGGTGTAGTAACAGGAACAGGAGAACTGGGCAGACAGCAAAGACAGCCAGGTTTTCAGTTAACTCAAATAAAATCTGATAAGGTAAAACATTTCTCCAAAGAGGCATAACTTCCCAATACAAAAAGATAAAGTTAATATATCCACACAACATTTTTCCAGGGAGGTACAGCCTCAAAACACCAAAAAGCTAATGTTGGTAAATCCAGGACCTGCCTCCAGCACTAACACCATACATGCTTATTGAATGTATGAAAAAATATTTCCTGGGGTCCCTTCATCTCTCTTATCTGTCCCCAGACATGGCTGGCCTCTGTCTCACTGAGTGGACTCAGCCTCCACTCTGTATGCCTGAACATAGTGCTTCAGCCATGCTAACACTTAGCACTGGGAACCATTCTCTCCTAAAGAGGCGGCCAGCAACTGTTCGTGGAGTTGAAGCAGTATGCAATTAAACGCATACAATAAATCCAATCTGGACTATCTGTAACATTGTTCTTCTCATTTTTCTTCCTAAGATAATGGTCTCTAATCTTTCAAAGGAAAATTTTCCAAAAAGCTTTATTTTTCAATCATGTCTTTCTCAAGTATTTAATAAGAATGATACAGCACTGGGTTCACTTGTTGTTGTTAGGTGGCGTCGAGTTGGTATCTGACTCATAGCGACCCTCATAGGGTTTTTCAATGGCTGAGTGCTTCGGGATTGCCTTGGGAGTGGATTGCCAGGGCCTTCTCCCATTTTTGCGGTGCTGGGAATTGAACCCAGGGCCTCAGAGACTTCAGCGCAGCGCTCTACCCAATGAGCTAAATCCCAGCCCCGGGTTCACTTGAGCAATACAAAAACCTGCCTGACAAGGAGTTTGCTGTCTACTAGGCCAGATAAGAAATTCACACAGATAGGGATGTGACAAGATAGAAAGTTACAGGTAGTCCAGAGACAGAGCAGAGGATGGAGAGAGTGGACGTCCACTGAAGAAAGGGTCAGAGACATGCCAATTTCACATAGTCCTGGAGGATAGAACAGAGATAAATGGAGGTGTGCGAGAGGTACTCAGTTAAGCAAGGTAGAGGTCAGCTCAGAGGTTAAAAGGACTTCAGCTATACAATCACATGGGAAATGCCCAGTTACTGGAAGCAGTCAAACAAAATTTGGATAATCTGCTAAGGATAATGTAGAAAATATTCCATCTATTTCCCCTTGAAATTTGGCCTAAAGATATCCTCAGTACTTTCTGACTCTCTGGGTCCCTTAGTCTACCAAGAAGACAGGGAGATATCAAGTAAATCTCCCAGAGGGAAGATCAACATCTCACACCAAGTTCCTTGGGAAATCAAAAATTTTTTTATTCATTTACTGGATTTCATATGTCTAATAGTCCTTAAAACAGCTATCAACAGCAGCAACCCAAACCACATCGTATGTAAGATGAAGAGCAGATGCCTTGAGGACACTTCCAATCCATCACTTGCACACACACACACACACACACACACACACACACACACACACACACACACAGAGGAATGGAATCCCCCAGTGTGCTCACACAGCCCCCTGGAGTCACAAAAAGATTCCTACAGGACTCCACAGCAATCAGTTTCCTCTGTAGCCTGGGGTTGAATATTCAAAGTCTTTGTTCTTGCTTCCTGTTTGAAGCCAACAAGACAAGTCAAAGACAAGGTAGATTAAATCCCTTAGTTCATTACATGAGTCTCTCTTCCTCTCAAATGTTCATTCACAAGTATAGGGCCCAATCTCCTTCCAGAGACAGCTTAAGCAGCCCAGGAACTCAGCCAGCCAGAGACCTGGGCAGAGTCTGTGTACAGTTCTGAGTGCAGCAGCCACAGGACCTGAAGCCATAGAGAACTGATAGCTCAGGCCTGAACTGGAAATGTGCCGAAAGGGGATCTCTCAGGCCAAGTACTTTGTTTTCACAACTTGGCCTATCTTTGGCCCAAATATACCAAATGAAGGTGTCATTTAATGCAATCACAAAACTAGTAATAAGATGCTAAGAGTACCCGAGAACCTGGGGTTCTCTTTCAGCCCTGGAGAAGATGCAGTCAGTAGGAGGTTGCCTGCTGGTTCCTGACCAGCACATCTGCCAGAGGAACAGCTAGGCAGCATCCACAGGGCATCAGGCCCAGCTAGGGGGGATCCTAGTTCTCCTTCCGTGGCTGCTGTAACCTCTTGGCCACAGCAGTGATCAGAGCTGCTCCCTTTCCACTGCCATCTTCTGACAGCATGAATGTCACATCACACTGAGGGGCTAATTCTTTCACCGTCTCCTGCAGTACCCGAGAAAAGCTGCAACAAAAAGAGAGACATGTTATCAACTCTTGCATATGGGTTCAGCAGATTGTAAAGTATTCAGATCTAGTTTCTTTCTTCCTGATCTTATGGAGAGAATAGTCACTCATCCACCACCGTACTAGCTGTGGCTTCTCACAGATACTCTCTGCCAGGTTGAGGAAATTCTCTTATTCCTAGTTGTTGAGTGCTTGTATCATGAAAGGGTACAGATTTTTATCAAGTTCTTTTGTTATCACCTATTAAAATGACCATGTAGTTTCTATCCCTTGATCAAGTCTTGGTTCAAGGGAGAGATTTGCAGGAACCAATCCCCAAAATGTGCGACCCTGTTAAGGGAAAAATGAAGAGAGGATATCAGCCAGTTATTAGTACCAGAGGAAGAGCTCCAGGTTGAAGATCAAAATAATAATGGCTTCATGAATACAATTCAGTATTGGGAATTTTATAAGTTTGTTTCTGTTGTTGTTGTTGTTGTTTGGTTTGGGGGGTTTGTTAATTTTTTGCCATAGTAGGGAGCTGAACCCAGGGCCTTGAATATACTTTGTAAGCACTCTACCACTGAGTTTCACCCTCAGTCCCTTTTTCATTTTTTATCTTGAGATATGGTCTCACTAAGTTGCCCAAGCTGCCTCTGGCCTCAAACTCGCAATACTCCTGCCTCTGCTTTCCAAGTCATTGGGATTATGGGCATATGCCCCACACCCAGCTACAAGCTTGTCATTACATTTTCTTTTCAGAAAAATAAAACAAGAAATACTTGAATGAAAACAATAACTTTCTCTTATTTTTTAAAGCTGTACTTAAAGGATATTTTATGCAAAGTAAAACTGAATCATGATTTATAACACCACCAAAAGGTTCTTGATTAAACAGATTTAGGAGACAAACAGGGTACCGTGGGACACATCTGTAGTCCCCAGCTACTCAAGAGGCTGACATAGGAGGATTGCTTCAGCCCCAAGGGTTTGAGGCCAGCCTGGGCACCACAGCAAGAGCCCATCTCTCCCTACTCCCTTAAATAAATAAATAAATAAATAAATAAATAAATAAATAAAGTAAAACTATTATCCAGAGATAAATAATTGTGCAACCAACTTTTGTTAAGTATAATTGAGTCAGATCCAACTTATAGTGACCCTATGTACAACAAAACAAAACACTACCCAACACTGTACCAGGCACACAATGTTTTTATGTTTGAGCCCATTGTTGCAACCACTGTATTTCCTCCCATTTTGAGTTATGCCACCTCAGTAAAAGGAGGCCCCAGCATCTCTACTCCACTCCCATCATTAAGGTCAACCCTACTGTGAAGAGGCAAATCTTCCCCAATTATTTCTTGAATGCCTTTCAGCCTGGGGTGGGGGGTTCCTCATTTTCCAGCATTATATTTGACAATGTTTCTCTGCTATTCATAAAGTTTTCAAAGGCTAATTATTTTGAGAGTAGACTGCTGGGTCTTTCTCCATAGCCTAACTTATTCTGGAAGCTCAGCTGAGATCTGTCCACCATGCGTGGCCCTGCTGATATCTGAAATAGTGGTGGCATAGCTTTCAGCATCACAACAACACACAAGCCCCCAAAGCACCATAAACTGAGCGACATGTAGGGGAACCAACTTTTAAGTGTAATTAAGTGAATTTAACTCAGGTTAAACAAAATACTTGTAATTCTCAGAGTATTTTAGTTCCATCTTTAGTATCTTCAAATCACCTATTCTTAAAAGTCTGCTAAAAATAATAACTTATTATTGAAGCTATTTAACTTAATCCTCACAACAATTTATGAGGTAGGTATGATTTTTGCCCTTATTCTACAGAAAAAGGTACTGAGGTATAGAGAGGGTAAGAAACTGGCCCCAGGCCTAGCAGCTTCCACATAGTGGAGCCAGGAGGACAACCTATATGCCCAGCAGGGCTCATAATCCTTGGATCCATTGGCTGGGAGCTGAAAACATCATAACCTGCTCATATGTGACAAGCGCCCCAGGCTATGTAAAACATTCAGTTCTCATTACTGCCCTATGAGATCAAGTGGGAATAAAGGAATAAAAACTGATATTTCTTGAGCACTATGTGGATCCCCTGATAGGAGGCAAGTCATTTCATCTTCAGGGCTTCGCCCCAAGCAGTGGGGAGCATTGCTGGTGGCCTCACCCCAGTGAGACCCTTGGGCTTTAGAGGCTGGCCACTGTCCCCACACGGAGCACCAGGAAGCCGAGGCACAGCTGCTGCCTCAGCCAACTGCTTCCCCACACAGGACTCCCTTCCAGCAAAGGACAGGGCCCCATTCTCCTACTCTGCAGGGAGGAAGCACATCTGAGTGGCCTCTGCTGCAAGCCTGCCCCACACCTCCCCAGGCACTCACTGAGGATGCAGCTTGTACAGGGTACCATCCACACCCACGGTGGTTGTCAGGTGCTCGAGCCCCTGGTCTTCCCTCCTTTTTTCCACAATGGCGGCCAGGCCTGCGCCATAGAGCTGGGCTGCCCGCCTGGACACGGCTCCGCACACCTCTTTCACCACAATGCTGTCTTCGCACGTGCTGTCCAGGCCCAGCTGTTGCAGGATCCTCCTGACCTGGAGGAGGGCCAGCCGGTCACTGCGAGCAAGCAGGGCAGAGTGTTAGCACCTGCCTCCAGGGCCTGGGACCTGCTCCATCCAACCCAGACTCTCTGTACCCTACCATCCCTGAGCAGGAGGCAGGAGAATATGCAAGCAATGGTGAAGGTAGAGCACGATTCCTGAGAAGCTCAGACTCAAGAAGGTCCACTACCACAGGAAGTCCTATCACTTTTAAACTGTAGCATAAGCACCTCTTCTGTTAGACATGCTCATCTCCATCATCTCATGAGAAGCTAATAGTAGAGTCAGCAGCCAACAGACTGGCTGCCCATATGCCAGAAGAGGATTCTGAGGTTCAGAGTGCTGGAGAGCTGCCCTCTCAGAGAGGAGAGCTCAGGGCACCAAAGCCGAGTCTTCTCACACCAGCTCTCACACTCTCCCATAGTCCAGGCCAGCTCCCATCGTCCACCTGCCTCACCTGGAGGGCAATTTTCCTTCTAGTTAACTCTATCTGATTCTCTGTTTTCTCTTCTCAACTAGACTGTATGGTCTTTGGGGGTAAACCTATAATCTCAAGGATAGACAGTATAGGACTAGGTACCTTCTACAAGCAAGTGAGTAAATGAACATACAATACATATCAGCACTGTAACAAATGGGTCTCAGTAGGATCATAAAAACATGCAGAGAAGTACCCATTATAGGGACAAGCTGGCCTCCAGTCCAGACCCTGGTTATTCTACAGTGAACTAGTGGTAACCAATGACACTTGCACAGAGTTCTGAGCCCAGGCAATGTGAAGACACATCCTTGACTGTCTCAGTGATATTTAGGGAAGATGAGTGTCATCCAGAAAGAATGACAGAAACAATCTATACAGCCAGGTAGGGGATGGAGCAGGTAAAGGGTGGCATAGACAGATCACAAAATTCTTTGCAGACCTTAAAGATAAGTTTTCACGGGAATATATAATGCCATGGAAAATGTCATGGCACAATGAAAAAATAGATTTTAAAACACTATGTGCTGCTTGACCTTGGGTTTTTGTGTACATGTTTTTATGCTTGCCCTTGCACAGAAAAAAAAAAAAAGAAGAAGAAGAAGAAATCCTATTTGGATATTGTTAGGATTACAGATAATCCTTACTTTCTTCCTTTGGCTTATGTGAATTTTTAAACTTTTAAAAAATGAGTAGCGTTTGTGAAGTGAAAAGGGTGGGGAGTGGTACAGTTTAGAGTACATAAAAAGTGAGTCTGGTGGCTGGGTATGGTGGCACACACCTGTAATCCTAGCACTTGGGAGGCTGAGACAGGATGATTGGGAGGCTACATAGCAAAACCCTGTCTCAAAAAGACAGAGAGAGAGAGAGAGAGAGAGAGAGAGAGACAGAGACAGAGACAGAGACAGAGACAGAGACAGAGACAGAGACAGACAGAAAAGAAGAGGAGGAGGAGGAGGGAGAGGGAGAGAAAGAGAGAAAGAAGGAAGGAAGGAAGGAAGGGAAGGGAAGGGAAGGGAAAGAAAGAAAGAAAAGAAAGAAAGAAAGAGAGAGAGAGAGAAAGAAAAGCTGCAGTTTCTTCCAGGCTTTCTTCACAATTTACCTAATTCATTTTTGCAGTACTCAGGGGCTGAACCCAGGTTCTTGCACATATTTTGCTCTGACATTGAACTGACTGAACTGCACCCCCAGGCCCTTTTACATTTTTTAAATTGAAACAGGGTCTCACTAAATTACACAGGCTGCCTCTGGCTTCAAACCTGCAATCCTCCTGCCTCCACCTCCTGAGTTACTGGGATTACAGGCACAAGTCTCTATACCTCGCTGAGTTCTTTGCTATACATGTCCTTCCTCAATCCTCAGAGAAATCCTAGAGGTTAAGCAACAGAACAATTATTTACCTTATAAAGAAGTAAATTGAGGTTCAGAGAGGTGAAACCACTTGGCTCAGGTCACATAGAATGAACAGGTTAAGAGGTAGAGATGAAGCTTAAATTTAGGCTCTGAGACTGTAAGCCCAGGGCTCCTTCTCTGAGCTCCAATGTTGACAACAGGCTTGAAATGCCCACAGGTAACACAGCACATACCATCTTCCAATTGACACTAGGTAGATATGATTTTCTTTTTATTCCATGAAGGGTCAAAAGGAAAAAATGTGGTAGAAACAAAAGAATACAAAGCAGACACCCCTTGTGCAACAGAAGCAAATATTTCTGGATGCGTGTGAGTGCTGTCACCTTGCACTTTCCAGGAACAACTTTGTGTGTAGTTGTTGTTAGGTGCTGTCAAGTTGGATCTGACTCATAGTGACCCTAAGCAAAACAGAACAAAACACTTCCCAACACTGTTCCATGCCCAGCACTATTGTCCGTGCTTCTCTGCTATTCATAGGGTTTTTGATGGCTAATTGTTCCAGGAGTGGGCTGCCAGGTCCTTCTTCCAAGCCTACAGCACCCAGTATTCCCAAGCGGTCTCCCATCCAAGAACTACCCAGGCTCTACCCTGCTTAGCTTCCAAAATCAGATGAGATTGGATGGCAGGGTTGTGCTTAGGAAAAGAAAAAAGAAAAAAAACCAAGGCAGAGATGAATGGGTCTGCTTATCTGTTGCCCAGGAGGGAAAAACTGTTTTTCATAGCAAAGGAGGATCCTTCTGGTGAGCAAATGTGATGACTTTTAACCTGTTTGTGTGCATATGATGGATTGAAGACCACCCATAGAAAAAGGACACTGAACATGTGCTAATTAACACTTCAAAAAGAAATCATTGTTGCGATTATTGATTCCAGCACTAGCTCCTGAGAACTCTGCAGCAATCAATCTGATTTCCCTCATTAAGTACACTGCTCTCACTTATAATAATTTTGTTTTTTCCTTTTCTGCAAAGTGATTTTTCACTTGTGGCCATCTGACCAGAAAGACCAAGAGAATTCAATGAATGGGAATGAATGAGTGCAACCAGAGAGAAATTCCCAAGCATATAATAACATTCAGTGCTAGTAAGAAAAGCAACCAAACTGACCCTTTTGTAGTGGTAGAAATTGGAACTACTGCTCTAAAAATAGTGCATCCACAGGGAAAATCTCCTTTTAATCAAATGTTTCTACTCCTAAAGAAATAATTTAGAAGATGCAAATGACTGTTTACAAAAAGAATAATTATGGTGTTACTCAGAAGAGCAGAAATTCATAAATTACAAGCTAGATATCCTGTACTAATGAGAAAGTTTAGTAAATTATTGTATAGTAATATAATGTAATTTTATGCATCCATTCAACATGATAATTACACTAAAGATTTGATAAAGAGAAGTTCTTCTTTCAGGAAGTATTCCAGCTAATAAATTCAGGAGTGATGGCATTAGCTAATCACCATTTTATAAACTCTACTGAAGTAATGGACTCAGACAATAAGCCTCAATGACTATAACATCATAGAAGATAGAAAGACTGACAGAAAATTCCATGCCATCTATGAAATAAGCCTGTCCAAAATTCAGCATTGAACATATCCAAGCATCCAGGTCAAACTGTAAGTTGTTCCAGATAATATAAGAGACAGAGGAAAATGCCCAATGCTGTAATCAGCAAGATCCTGAATACAGGGTAACATCATAGTTTCTTCAACAAATACATTTCTAGGGAAAACAGAGCCGGGTGGATGAATAGATTATAAGATATTTTAGAAACATATCAACCAAATGTTATATATGTATCTTGTTTGGAGACCAATGCAAACAAATCAATTGTACAAACCATTGTTTTTTTGGCAATTCAGAAACTAGGAACACTAAGAAAATAGAACTTTGAGATTAAGATTTATCTTTAGCTATTTCAGGCATGATAATTGTACTGTGATTATACTTTTTTTAAAAAAGAAAGCTCATATTTTAGAAATACATTTTTGAAATATTTATGAGTGAACATAAAATGTGGGCTTTGTGTCAAATTAATCCAACCCAGAGGTGGGAGACAGAGGTAGATGGATGAACCCAGCATGGCCATGAGCTGATCATTGTTAAGTTCATTTTACTATTGCCTCTACTTTTGTATATGTTTAAAACTTCTTAATAATAATAATAAAAAAATGGGCTGGGAGTTAGCTCAGTTGGTAGAGCGCTGTGCTGCAGTCTCTGAGGACCTGAGTTCAATTCCCAGCACCGTGAAAATGGGAGAAGGGCCTGGCAATCCACTCCCAAGGCAATCCCGAAGCACTGAGCCATTGAAAACCCTATGAGGGTCGCTATGCGTCGGATACCGACTCAACGGCACCTAACAACAACAACAACAATAATAAAAATGTAAAATACAACTAGAAGTATAAATTAAAATTTCCATGAATACTGAATAAATGATATATGAGTGATAAAGGTAATATGATTACAATTATGAAAAAAGTGTTTGCATGTACTCAAGAGCTTAAAAGGAATATAATATATAAAAACAAAACCAGCTATATTTGGTACTAAGCATATGAGTGATTTTTCTCCAGACTTTTCTTTCACATTACAGACATATCATTTTTTAGGAATAACAGAGAATTACTTTTTGGCATTAACTTAACTCTTATGTAGCTGTTCAGAAGCCTCAGAAGAGGACTTAATCATTTCTGCTATGGGATCTGAAGCTGACCCAGGCAGTCTGCTGGCCTCTGGGTGTATGTATGTACAGGCCTTTGGGCTTTGATCTGATGCAGTTAGAGAAAGGGAGCAGCTGAGGGGCCAACACCCCACCCAGCCAGGGCCTTCACTTTTAAATAATTTTTGATCTCAAATCTGGCTGGGCATGTGGCAAACACTTGCAATCCCAGCACTCAGGAGCCTGAGGCAAGAGAATCATGAGTTTGAGGCCAGCCTGGGTTACATACTGAATTCCAGCAGGGATAAATAGCAAGAACTTGTCTCTAAAAAATAAAAAAAAATCCACCTAAATCTCAAATCTGCCCTGGCACGATGACAGTATATCCCATCCACTGCATCTCACACCAAGCAGGTAAGTTGGAGCACACCTCACCTTTCGATCTGGGATAGGAACTTGGTTTCAAAGATGCCCCTGGTCCGAAGACGCTCTGAAATCTGACCACGGAAGAGGAGACCATGCTTGGTCAGGTCGATCAGGATCTGCCGCACAATCTCCCCCAGGTACATCCCACTGGTCATTTTCTCGTATCTACTCGGGGAAAGGGGATAAGGCTGGTGAGGGCAGGAAACTCAGCACTGCCAAGTGGTTTCTGAAAGGACCCCAGGTCTGGGTGTGGAAGGTATCCCCCTGGCATCTGCAGTCAGTGGTTCAGAGGAGGCCTAGTGATGGTCTCTCTGCAACAGGCCAGAGAAACGCAACGCAGAAGTCAGTGTGAAGGGAAAGAGCCAGGCTTTGGAGTGACCTCACCCAGGAGCCAGGCCTGCTCTCCCACAGCCTGGCTCCATGCTGTCAGCAAGTACTGTGAGATGTCACCTGCAAAACAGGGACTAATGCAGGACCCCAAAAGACTGTAGGAGGAAGGTATGTGGCTCATAGGAGGCATCAGGCAGTTGTCAGTCCCTCTCCTGGCCCCAAAGCCCATCCTTCCTGGCTTTGTGTTACCGGTCTGTTCTGGATAATCTCCTGGCTTCATATTTGAAGATATCTGCCTCACTAGAGATCAGCCCCATGAGGTAGCATTTAAACTACATGCCCTATGAGGAGTGCTCAAAAAATGTTCGTTCCTTTCCCCCTTTCTACCTGTGAGCTACATGGGGGCAAACAGCAAGAGGGAAAGGGTCTTTGTAAGAGGCCAGGCATTGTGGGAATGTGAGCAATGGCCATGATGGAGAACTGGATTCCCACTGCTCTGCCCACAGATGCAAATGGAAACATGAGTGCACCTGAGAGCCACATGTTGGGCCTGTGTCCCCTAAACCGTGTGGGACCTCTCAGTTTTTGTTTTGTTTTGTTTTGTTTTGTTTTGTTTTGCAGTACTAGGGGTTGAACCCAGGGCCTGGACCATTGAGCTGCACCCCCAGCCCATTTTGTAGATTTTATTATTTTCTGAGACAGGGTCTTGCTAAGTTACACTGACTGTCTCTGGTCTTGAACTTGCGATCCTCCTGCCTCTGCCTCCCCAGCCGCTGGGATTACAGGTGTGCGCCACCACACCCGGCTTGGGACCTCTCAGTTTAAGGGACCAATACCAGGACTGGAAAATTACAATGACTGCAAGGCAAATTCAAGTATTCTGCTCCCTTAAACTCTCAGTCCAAAAACAGGAGCCCTCAGTGGATACAGACACAAAAGTCCAAAGGAACTTGCCCCCTGAGAAGAGCCATGACATTCAGAAGCCCCAACTTGGGAATCAGAGATAAGGTCCCTAGCTCACTGGGGCTTATCACACCTCACCTGCCTTACAGCCACAAAGACTAGAGTCAAAGGAGGCCGAGGGACTACCAGGGCCTGTCTTGGCCTTGCCAGAGCCTCTTCCTAGACAATGTTCTCAGCTCAAGAGTCATCGAGGTGTCCTTGGTCCTGGCATCTCAACACATTTCCTATCTGTCCAGCCTTTCACCTTGCACATCATCCACTGCAATAAATCTGTATTTTCCAGTATTTTATATATTATGATACTGAGCTTAATTATAGCAAAGACCACATGGCCTACAGAGCTGAAAACATTTATTATCTGGCCCTTTACATAAAAGTATTGCCAACCCTGTTCCAGAGCAATGGGCTCAGGCTAATAATCAAGGCCTACCCTGCTAGCTCTAGTACTGTCTACCCCTTTCTCTCCTACCCAAAACAGTACATCAGAAAACAGGTGAAAAGCTAAGGTGTTTATGTTTTATTTTGTTGTGGTGCTGCGGATCAAACCCAGGGCTGTGCCTATGCTAGCCAAGCACTCTACCACTGAGCTACATCCCCAGCCCTTGATTTTTTTTTAAATTTATTTTTATTTTTATTTTTTTGCGATCCTGGGGGTTGAACCCAGGGCCTTGTGCCTGCATGCTTTGCCAGTGCTGAACCACTGAGCTGCGCCCTTAGCCCTTTTTTTTTTTTTTTTTTTTACTTTATTGAGACAGGGTCTCACTAAGTTACATAGACTGCCTCTGGTCTCAGACTTGCGATCCTCCTGCCTCCCAAGCCACTGGGATTACAGGCATGTGCCACCGCGCCCGGCTCCCCAGCCCTTGATTTTTGTGAGGCAGATTCACACGACATAGCCTAGGTTGGCCTCAAATTTGTGATTCTCCTGCCTCAGCCTCCCAAGTGTTATGATTATAGGCAAGCACCACCACGACCAACTACTGTAATGTTTTATAAAGCCACTCATTATTTTCAGTATTTTTAGTATGGTTGATAATTGGAATGTGCCTCACAGGGATTTATAACTTATGGTAAGACATGACATATTCAAAATCAGCACTCTCATCCATCACAGGGACCACATCCCCACCCCCAAAAAGGAGCTCACCAAACCTGATGGACAGCTCTTAAAAGGCTGAGGGCCTAGCCCTGAGAGGGCTCACTAGGTCACCATACCCCCATGACTCCCAGGCCCCCAGCAAATAGACATTTTAGCAGCTTCTGCCTCACTTCCAGAGCCACCACTAGCCCTCATAGTGCCTTATGGTAATTAGAGAAAGGGAACTTTCCCTTCTACCTTCTGGAAACATCATAATATTTTTCTTTTATTCCAGTAAGATGCTTGAGTGGCATCTGATGGAGCTGAAATAAGCACACAAATCTAACATGTTGATGACATGAAACCAGCGTCCCTCCCTAGGTCTGGTGAAGTTGCTCACCATACCATCTGCACAAATGTACGCACCCACCCTCTCACCTCTGCTTGCCAGGATTCAAGGACCCCTCATCCACCTCCATGTCGTACTGGGTCCGGATGTCATCGATGCAGCCATTATCTCCAAATCCTCCCCACTCTGTGTTGATGCACATCTTCCCTCCATCCCCTTCTACCAGCTCAATGTTCCTCATCTCTTCCATGTAGCACATGTTACTTCCTGTCCCTAGAAAGAATTGTGAAGGGACTTTAGTCTGCAAAGACACCACTAGGTCTGATAGAAGCAATGGAGTGCAGTGAAGGAAAGCTGTGGCTTGGTCTCAGTTCCACTGGGTGGGACTCGAGCTTTACACTCAGTACCCTGGCCTTAGGCAAATACCTTATCTTTCAGAGGTTCAGTCTTCATCTGTAAAAAGGGTATAATGCCTGCCTTATGAATTTGTTATATAGAAAAATGAGGTGATATCTGCAAGTATTGTTTACAGGGTGAGTATCCAGTGAATGATAACCGTCATCTTTATTATCATCACCATCATTGTCAAGCCATAGTCACACAAAGCTTTCAAAAAGCCATAGACTACACCGGGCACGGTGGCGCATGCCTATAATCCCAGCAGCTTGGGAGGCGGAGGCAGGAGGATCACAAGTTCGAGACCAGAGGAAGTCTGTGTAACTTAGCAAGACCCTGTCTCAAAAAGTAAAAAATGGCCTGGGGATGCAGCTCAGTGGTCCAGCACTTGCAGAGTATGCAAGCATGAGGCTCTGGATCAAACACCCAGTACCAAAAAAAAAAAAAAAAAGCCATAGACTCAGTTGTCAGAGCTAGAAAGGGCTATGAGGAATCTTCTAATCTTGGTTGAGCAAGCATTTGGCATCCATGAGCCACCTTTTTCTCCCTCGCCCTTGACCTGGCCCCAGAACAATCCTCAATACATCAGTGTGGGCAACTATCTTATTTGATCACACAGGGCTCACCTCTTTGGCCTCCTTCTGGCCCAGCTCTCCCCACAGATGAAACTCAGGGCAGACAGAATAAGCAAACTGCCCAAGCTCAGAAACGCATAAGAGTCAAAGTGAGGGGGAGCTTCTGCCCAGCATTGAAGATCTCTCAATAAATCTGCATCTCGCCCTCCTGCCTACTGCTCATACTCAGGGAGTCCAGACAACCCCCTCAAAAACTTCCCTAGATCCTATCATTGCTCAGTTGTACCTGTCACCTAGAAGGTCTTGGTCCTCATCTTCATCTGTTCAAATCTCATCTGTCCCCCACCATATTAGAGACTCATCCTTGGCCTTAGTCCTTAGTCCTTAGTCTTCCAGAGGGCCCCCAAAAACCTGTGTTGCTTCAGGCCACTCCTTTATTCTCCTCTAAGTTTCTTTCCAATGATTCCCTTCATTTGTACCCAGAGAACCAGAAAAATCCAGGGAATAGAGAAGACACACATCAGAGCCAGGGTGAAAGCCTTCTCTCTCAGCCTTAGGCCAAAAAGGCCTAACTGTGGCCTCCTTCTTCCCAAGAGAGTCACCCGTGGCCATCATTTGAAAATCTCTTCTTTCTATGTCATCTCCTTCCTCAACAAAAAGGATGACTTTGGTTTAGAACCCTTAATGGAGAAAGGTATTAATTAAGTAGATGTTTCAGAATTAGGCAACCTAGAGTTTCAATCTTAATTAAGTTCATCTCTGCCTTGAATAGAGCCTCTGTGTAATAGAACAATTACCGCCACTCACCCCTCAATTAGATCAAAGGGAACCTCAAAGGATCAGATGGGATTAGGCAAGTGGGCCATGCCTGACACATACCTGCAATCAAGCCAATCTCACAATTAGGATCCTCATAGGCACATGTCATCATGGTCCCCACTGTGTCATTCACCACAGCAACTATGTCCAGGTCAAACTCCTGCAAAGGAAGCAGCTCTACTGGAAGCAGAATGTGTAAGGGAAACGTCAGGCCAAGGCCTGAGTCATAGGGATGGAACATAGGGTGGGAGAGGAGAGGGGCCCAGGGGAGGGGGACAAAGTCAGGCACAAGCCTCAACACCATATCCTACATTTCTTCTCTTGATGGCTTCCCTGAGCATGTCCACCACGTCCTCCCCTTCACAGTCAGTGGCCTTGAAGCCTTTGGTCCACTCTATGAGTGTTCCCTGAAAGAAAGGAGGGGAACTGCGTCTGAGTAGTAGGGCATGAGGACCACTGCACCATTCAACACTAAATCTGGTTCCTGGTCAAGTGAATGCACTTCTGACTGTGCTCCACCTCTGTAGCCCCAATACAGCCCAGAAGTGGCCCAAAGCATGATGCCCAGACCAGGGATATTGCCGAGTGGGATTGCTGTGACACTTCATATTCTTCAAAGGTCAGATGTGTTCCCTACCATTACTACACAATCAAAGCCAGGGGCCAGAATGATCCCACTTCTAACTTAGCCTAGGACAGATTGAGATATGATCCAAGCTGGAGTTGTAAAACATTTATCAAAGCAGTGCTCCACAGTGAAAAATCAGAGGCATCCTAGCATTCCAACACAAAGGAGGCCTATCATCTTATACATCAGTATAAAAAATGTTTTACAGCCATAAAAACATCATGTTGTAAGAGAGTATTGGATGGTAGAGGACCATGTCCATTGTACGTTGTTAAATGAAAGCTCATTAAACAGTAAATTTTTCTATTTTTATTTTTAGAATTGTTATTATTAGGTACTGTTATTAGGTGTTGTTATTAGGTCAGACTCATAGCAACCCTGTGTGAACAGAATGAAACACTCCCTAACATGGTGCATGCCCAGCACTATGTCAGTGCTTCTCTGTTACTCATAGGGTTTTCATTGGCTGTTTGTTTCAGGATCACTTTGGGAGTGGATTGTCACATCTTTCTCCCATTTTTGCAGTGCTAGGGATCAAACCCAGGACCTCAGAGAGCACAGGGCAGCAATCTCCCAACTGAGCCAAACCCCAGCCCTACATTTTTAGAATCACACATATTCAAACCTGGAAAAGGGCCTGAAATAATATATACCCCAGGAGGGTTATCTCTGGGTACAAAACTCTGAGTGTCTTTTAGTCTCTTTTATTTTTCTATACTTTCTAATTTTTCTAAAATGAACATGTATACTTTTTCATAATACTGAGAAAGTAGCATTTTAATGTTTAAAAGGAAGCTCAAGTTTATCTGTTACCTGAGACAGGAGTTAGTCTAGCCCTATCTCCCCAGCCTAGAAAGCTGGGAGTGAGGACAGCCAGCAGAGTGGGGTGTCTGGGCCAGAAGAATCCTTGGGACAGGAGGGGTGGCCAACAAACCCTGTAGCTAGACACCACCTCATCCTCTAGCCCCCGTCTCCTTCTCTCCTTGGGACACTAGGCCCCCTTACTTCTTTCCTGGTTGACAGATGTGGGCAATTAGAAAGGCACTCCCAACTGAAAAACCTCTTTCTTAGAAGTTACAATTATACAAATATAATTTTTTTCTCCCCAGTCATTGGTGGCTTTTCTTTTATGTGCCCAACTTCTTCACTGAGTCTTCACAAACTTTTCAGAACTACTGGAAAAGAGAGGCCATAGAAGGTCAGTGTCCTAGGTCAGAGGTGCAGCAATATCCTGACACCCATCAGTCACAGGGCATGGACAGCTGCACAGCTCCCCTCCCTGCACAGCATATTACTTTTTAGTGGCAGCTGTAACACAGCAATGCATTCATCTAATAAAAAAAAAAAATCTAAGAGCCAGGCATGGTGGCACACACCTATAATCCCAGTGGCTCGGGAGACAGAGGCAGGAGGATCGCAAGTTCAAGACCAGAGGCAGTCTGCGTAACTTAGCAAGAACGTGTCTCAAAAACTGAAAAAATGGGCTGGGGTTGCTGCTCAGTGGTCCAGCACTTGCAAAGCATGCAAGCACAAGGCCCTGGGTTCAACCTCCAGTACCACACACACACATACAAAAAAAAAAAAATCTAAAACATGATTGATAAAGAAGAAATCCTTTTTGAAGTTACCCCTTGCTTAGAGGTAACCTCTAATAACAGATACCTGACGAGAATACTTCCAGACCTTTTTCTCTGTGCCTATGTGTATTTTTAAGTAAGTAAATTCATACTGTGTTTTAACTATAACAATTTGCTTTTCACGTTCAATAATGCATCTTCTAGGTCTTTCTAGGTCACCTAATATGGATCTGCTACATTCTTTCACTGATCAAAAATATTCCTCAAATATACTTGTATAGAAATTTACAACTCTGTGCCAGGCGTGGTAGCACACACTTACAAACCCAGCCATCAGGAGACCGAGGCAGGAGAATTCCAAGTTCAAGCTCATAAAGAGATCC